>BTPG01000001.1:182856220-182881220 GCA_036245525.1 Semisulcospira habei
GCCTTTGTTCTTGTAGAGGGTGATAACGACTGCATCACGGAGATCTTTTGGTAGTGTTCCTTCCTCCCAGCAGCAGAGAAAGAGGTCATGGAGCTTGTTGTGCAGTGCTGTGCCTCCATGTTTCCAGATCTCTGGCGGTATTCCATCAATGCCTGCTGCTTTGCCACTCTTGAGCTGGTGGATGGCTGTGAGGGTCTCTTCAGCGGTGGGCGGTTCGTCCAATTCAACCTTTACTGGGAGGTGTGGGATTTGTAGGACGACTGCTTCTTGAACAGTGCGCTCAGCGCTGAAGAGGCTCTGAAAGTATTCTGACCAGCGGTTCAAGATGGAAGTATTATCTGTGAGGAGTGCCTGGCCATCGGCGCTTCGCAGGGGACTTTGTACCAGGTGCCTGGGGCCATACACTGCTTTCAGTGCTTCGTAGAAGCCCCTGTAGTCACCATTGTCAGCACAAAGCTGGGTCCTCTGTGCAAGTCTGGTCCACCACTCATTCTGGAGATCTCTGAGCTTGCGCTGGAGACTGCTGCAGACGAGGCGGAAGGCAGATTTCTTCACAGGGCAGGAAGGCTGGGCTAGGTGGGCCTGATGGGCGGCTCTTTTTTTTGCTAGGTGTTCCTGGATCTCTACATCGTTTTCGTCAAACCAGTCTTTGTTCTTCTTTCTGGCGAAACCCAAGACTTCTGCAGAGGATTTTGCAATAGCAGTTTTCAGTTGTTCCCAAAGTGTTTCAGGGGAGGAGTCTACTGGGTCCGCTGTGTCTTTGAGCCTGCGCTGTAAATCTGTCTGAAAGGCAGCTTTCACATCATCACGCTGAAGGCTGGCAACGTCAAGCTTTTTCTTGGGGGGCCCCCATTTCTTGGGTTTTGGCTTGAAGTGGAGCCTGAGTTTGCAGCGGACAAGGCGGTGGTCAGTGTGGCACTCTGCGCTGGGCATCACTCTGGTGAGGAGGACGTCACTGCGGTCCCTCTGACGCACTAGGACATAGTCGATAAGGTGCCAGTGTTTGGAGCGAGGATGCATCCAGGTGGTCTTTCGACTGTCCTTTTGCTGAAAAGTAGTGTTGGTGATGACCAGTTGCTGCTCCGCACAGAACTCCAACAGTAGGCGGCCATTGTCATTGCAGTTCCCCACGCCATGCTTGCCGAGGACTCCTTTCCAGGCTTCAGAGTCCTGGCCCACTCTGGCGTTGAAGTCGCCAAGGATGATGACTTTGTCGTCTGCAGGGGTACTCTGTAGGAGGCTGCGCAGGTCAGTGTAAAACTTGTCCTTTTCAGCAGGCTCTGCCAGGAGGGTTGGGGAGTACACACTGAGAAGGGTGACGTGCTGCTGGTGTCTCAGTGGGAGGCGCATGGACATGATGCGGTCTGAGTGGCCCGTTGGTAGGTTTTCCAGCTTAGTCGCAATGGATGTCTTGACCATGAAACCCACGCCTGAAAGCCGTCTTTCTGATGCAGGCCTGCCTGACCAGTAGAGGGTGTACCCAGCACCAAGTTCTTGGAGGCTGCCTTCGTCCGGAAGGCGTACTTCGCTGAGCGCGGCGATGTCGATGTTTAACCTCCACAATTCATGGGCAATGAGGGCGGAGCGACGTTCAGGGCGTCCGCTGTCTGCTTTGTCGAGCATGGTTCAGACGTTCCAGCATGCTACGTTGAGTCCGGTCGTGGTCGTCATGAGAGTGGATCCGTTATTCTTTCTTGTTTTTTGACCGCAGGAGAAGATGCCCGTTGACCGCGGCTAGCCAACTGGGGTTGCGAGGGGACGAGCTTTGGTTAGGCCACCTTTTCTAGGCCCCTCTCCGTGTGGAGCAAGCAGTGCTGTCCCTAGAGAAGGCTGCTTGGTCGTTCAGGGTGTGCCGAGTGATGTTGTCATCCCCAGGTCAACATCAGGCGACCAATATCCTGAACCGCCTGCATGCAGGTTTGAGACTGCGGCTTCCAGTGACATCTTTCACCTGCCGTTTCGCCCCTCGCCCGTCGCTACAGGACTTGGAATGGTCAGTGTCATGGTCCGTGGACGTTTCCTAAAGCCTGCGCGGTGGAGCTTTTTGGTGGAGTGCAGTGTGCGCAGTACTGGCCCCACCCTTTAAACCCTTGGTTCGTTTGCCATGGCCTAGCAAGCTGGGACGATGGCATCGAGGTCCTCGGGTCGTAGGTTTTATATCAGGCTGTCCTTGTCCTAGTCTCTGGCTCAAAAGCCTTCCCCGGAGACACGGGGGCTTTGATGTCAGGGGTTTCCTCCCTTAGCCTTTCCGCAGCCAAGCAGCCAGGCCTGCAAGGCAGCAGGCGACTCGTGGAGGGCGGGGTCGTCTATGTCCCGTGCAGATGTGAACATCTGCCCACTGCCCACTGAGGTTGAAGCGTGTGGTTGGAAGCCACTGCTAGTTGGCTTAGTGTATAGGAATCCAGCATCCACTGCCGTGTGGTATGATGACTTTGTACAGGTAATGGATAAAGTGAATGACACAGGCAGGGATGTACTCATTCTTGGTGATTTTAACATTGACATCTCAAAACCCCATTCAATGTGGCAATGTACAACAATGCTGTTTGGACTAAAACAGATGATTACCACTGCAACCAGAGTAACACATTCTCGTCTACTTTGATTGACCACATCTATACTAATAACCCTCAAGCTATCAGGGAAACTGATGTCCCTTCACTGGCAGTCGGTGACCACTTTCCTATCACCTGTACATGGTCATGTTATGTTCCTAAACAGAGCCGAACCCAACATTTATACATTACTGACAGATGTTTTAGAAAACTAGATAGAGATAGTTTCCTTCATGACTTCAGCAGGCATGGGAATTGTCCATGAAAACCGCGAATTCCGCGGGGGGAAAAAAATCGTCCGCGAAATTTAAAAGGTGTCTCCGCAGAAAAAACATTGTGGGTAGCAGAACGAGCAGGCAGGATATGACGTGGCAGGCTCTGCCCGCGGCCCGCACTGGTCACTGTCTGAGTGCGGCGCGCGCTGCGCAGTAAACCTAGGCGGGCAGATGCGCACTGGAAGCAAGGCTAAGCATCTAACCCCCCCCCCCCCCCCCTGTTTGATTTTTCGGCCCCTGGAAGCACGTCTACCCCCCCCCCCCCCTAACATTGTTTGATTTTTCGGCCCCTGGAAGCACTTTTAACCCCCCCCCCCCCCCTCCCCCGTTGTTTGATTTTTCAGTCCCTGGTAGCACGTCTACCCCCCCCCCCCCCCCCCCCCCCCCCCCAGCCTTCCCTCGTTGTTTAAGTTTTTAGATGATTTTTGCTTGTTCAATTCCCAATGCCTGCTCAGTTTATTGCCGTTCCATGAAGTTTACAATGACAGTGACCCTGAAATAGTGCTTTCACTGTGGCTTGAGCTGTTCCTCGGAGTGCTAAATAAGCATGTCTCTTTAAAAAGGAAACGAGTCCGGTGCCGTAAGCCACCCCACCTGGATTACGGAGGAGATTAAACAAACTATGGAAGCCAGAAATCAAGCCAAGCGGGACAAAGATTTTATTGTTCAAAAGGTTACATAAGAGAGTCAAATACCTTATCCAGGAGGCTCAAAAAGCACTGTTAGAGAAAACCATATGTGGCGGGAATCCATCTTCAATATGGAAAGTTTTAAACTTACTAACTAACAATAGTAAAAATTGTTCTGCAAATACGACTGCCAGCCTTACAGCTGATGCTTTTAACGACCACTTCATTTTAGCCCCGAAATCTTTACTACCTGCTGAAGGCTTGGATCAGGTGGAACATGTCCCATCACAAAAGCTTACTGACTTTTGTAAGCAAAGACTGTCCGCTGGCGATGCTTTTAATGTCCCCTTCATCAATGTACATGAAGTGGGCAGATTTATCTCTAGTCTCAAGAACAAAAAGTCAGCTGGCATTGATGGTATCAATGGTTTTATCCTCGAACTTTCTCTTCCATACATTGTGGAAAGCTTAACCTATATTTACAACCTATGTATTCAAAATAATATTTTTCCTGCAGCTTTCAAAAAATCTAAAGTGGTACCTATCCCCTAAGCAAAAGACACATCTGATCCAAATAATTTTTGACCCATATCCATATCTATTATGTCGAAGCCTATTGAGAAGCATGAACACAAACGTCTTCTAGAATTCCTGGAAGAAAAGTCTCTCCTGAATAAATATCAATCTGGTTTTCACCCTAAACATTCGTGTCACACTGCCTTGGTTCATATGATTGACATTTGGCTACTCAACATCTACAGAAACAAAATGTCTGGTGCTGTCTTTCTAGACCTGAAAAAAGCGTTCGACCTTATAAACCACAAAATTCTATTAGAGAAACTAGACTGCTACTTTAACAATAACTGCCTAGGGACACTCTCATTCTTTCGTTCATATATCATAGGGAGAATTCAAACTGTATACATTAATGCTACCTTCTCCTGAAAAGCGTGTTGAGTACGGCGTGCCCCAGGGATCCATACTAGGACCATTAACTCTTCTGTTTGTTTATAAATGATCTTCCACTTCATATATCCAATCCAAATACCAAATGTGACATGTTTGCCGATGATTCAACTCTTCATGCTGGTGGGAAAACTGTACCTGAAATATCAAGCAATCTTCAGCTTAGTCTTCAGGAGGTCTCACTGTGGTGCAAAAATAATCAAATGCTTGTTAATCCATCTAAAACAAAAAGCATGCTAATCACAACACGCCAAAAGCATCATCTCCCTCCCATTCACTTGGCCTCTCTTTTGATTCAGTTCCCATTGAGCAAGTCAAGGAATATCACCTTCTCGGGGTAATTGTTGACGAACAACTGTGCTGGTTGCCCCATCTAACACACCTAGGGAAAATATTATCAAAGAAGCTATTTCTACTGTCAAGATTAAAATCTATCATTGATACTAAGACGCGTAAGCTATTTTTCAACTCCTACATTAAACCTCACATTGACTACGCATCTACTATTTGGGACGGCTATAGTAAGGCTAACCTTAAGCGGATTAATTCTCTATGCAAGCGCGCAGTTAAACTGATCCTCCCAATCCCCTCTCTAACTTTGGAGGAAAAGCTTCAGTCAACAGGGCTCCTTCCTTTACATCAACACCTTACGTTAAATAAGTGTGTACTTATGCACAAAGCTCTGAACGGGAAAGCCCCCCTCTACCTAGCTAAGCTTTTCACTGAGAGTGAAAGGGTTTACAGCACTTTGAGGAACAGTCTCGTCATTGAATGGCCCCGAATTGACTTGTTTAAATCTAGCCTTTCGTTCGTGGGTGCCTATTTATGGAACTCGCTTCCTCCACATATACAGCAAACAAGACATCTTCCATTGTTTAGGACAAAAGCTTTTAAATACATCTCCGAGCAAATTTGAAAGAAACCTAGATAATATGTCCAAAAGATCCATGTAAATGATTTCTTTTTTTTTTACGCATTGTTGTGGTCCTCCGTTTTGCACTTGTTAGTTTATATATATCTCTCTTTACCGTAGTGTTTCGCCTGTTCACTAAATTCCTACACAAGAGTAGCTGTATCATAAGCGTGCAGTAGCTTTCTATAAACACACTTTACATCGCACCCCCCACCCCCCAAGATCCTGTCATTTGATGTGTGTGTGTGTGTAATCTTCACTGACTTTGGAACTTGTATCGGAATGTAACACAAGTGATCTGTGGGTGTAGTCGCTTGTTTTGTGCTGTTAACATATTGTTTTAATGTTGCTTTTAATGTTGTAGTTTAGCAAGGACAAACATGAAAAGAGGCCTGTGCGCCTATTGTTTCCATCCTTGAAAAATAAATAAATAATAAATAAAGTATCATTCCTATGCATACTAATTTAGTCGACTCATTGCAAAGGTCAAAGGTTACAGGGAGTTGACAGATGTGTGAAAAACGCTTTATTTTGAGAAAACGTGGATTTTGCTGGTGCAGAAGCCAGCCCTTTATTTTTTTGTCACAAAGGTCACATATGTAAATAGGTCATATACATGAGCCATAATGGCTTTGCCTTGTTTACCTTCACCTTGAAATGAAATCAAATTAAAATGTAATATTATAATTGATACACCACGTCCCATCTTTGTGCCAAGTTTTATATCATTGGTCCTAATAGTCTGAGAAAATGACACGTTTATTATGCAAATAATTGGCAGACAGGCGAGCCGCATGCACAGGTGTCCTACGCAGTATGACCCATTTTCAGGGCGTTTGTCTGGAGGAAATGTTGCCAATATTTTTTTACAGACTCTAGAGACACTACCCTTCATGTTGCAACACAGAAAGCTTGTGACGCAAGGATGTTTAGTTTGGCCTTTTTTGGCAGTATCTGTGTACCGGTATCCCTGTATGTGTTAGATTGTGTGTGTGATTTGTATCCCAGTGTATCAAGTTGGTTTTGGGGAAACAGTTGGTGATATCATTTGGTCGCTGGACATGGTGATGGTCAGTGTTCCACCACTGAGAGAATGTGTGTTGAATTGTAACATGCGTATGTCTTTGTGTCAGATTGGTTTTGGTGACACAGTTGGTGACATCATTGTGCGGTCACTGGACCTTGTGACGATCACAGTGCCTCCTGCTCTGCCGGCTGCCCTTGCTATGGGGATAGTGTTTGCACAGCACCGCCTGAAGTTAAAGGGCATCTACTGCATCTCCCCAAGCTCCATCAACATTGGTGGCACCATCAACACTGTCTGCTTTGACAAGGTAAAGGTGTTTGATTAATGTGGTATTTATGTGCAGCATTTGTCTTCTCCAGAAAGGAGATCAAATTTGAAATTTTGTGTGATCAGTTTTTTAAAAAAAGGTCTAATCTAGATGCTATTAAGTGGACTTATAAACATGCTTCACATTAGAATCAGTAGCACCAATTTTTGGCTCATGTGCAATAGCAAAAATAAGTCTGTGTAATGGGCCATCCGGTGTCTGCCCAGCGTCCGGCATCCATGGTAAACTTTAACACTACCATTTTCTGAGAGACTATTCAAGCCTCAGGGTCACAAGAGGTCAGCAAAAATGTGGAAAATGACATTTGTTTTCTCGAAATCTTTACCGATGGCATTACTACTAGGAAGGTTCGCTTAGCATACCAATTTTAACCCCAAAAACTCGTGTACATACCACAACCAGGGAGGTGACTAGGGGGTCATTACCCAGAGGCCCTGAGTTGCCTCCCTTACCTCCCTATCCGGTGGCACGCTCAGCCATTTCCTGCTAATCTCTTCGCTTAGCTACACCAGACCGGTCATGTGCACCCCGCGGGATTACCAATTGTGAACTTGAACTTACGTTGGATTACTTGGACTTGTGGTGCAACCTGTGGGGCATTGGTGCTTGGTGCAGTGGATTACCTTTGGATTCCGAGGATTACTTGGTGGTTGGTCACTGTAGGATTACTGGGCTCGGGTCATGACAAGGTAAAGCTTCGGTTACTGCCTCAGCTGGCGATTTACCGGGTGGCAGCATTGACCGGACACTATGTATGCGGTTGACTGGGAGCTCGGGCCCTCGCAAGGAGGCTCCGCGCACTCGCTCTGGCCTTTGTCTGTCTTATGTTACAGTACTGAGGTGAGAACCTGCACCAGATGCGGCGGATTCCAGTGGTCTAGCGACGCCCACAATGTGTGCCTACCCTACTCAGGCTGCTCCTCCAGTCAGGTATGCAACACTTGCGTGACGTGGGAGGAAGAACGATGGTCGCAGCTATGGGCCTTTTACCGGAGAGGGAGACCGGCATGGCTCAGACAGCCGCCCACCCACGCAGCGACTGCAGCCATTACTGGATTGCAGAAAAGGGCCGCCTCAGACATCATGGGCTTGTCGGCGCAGAAAAGGGACCAGCTGCCCCCAACGGTGCCTCGGACAGTGCTGCTTGCCACGAGCGGGTGAAGGAGCCTAATAGCAGCTGATGCCCCCCAGTCAAGTCCAGGCACCAGGAGCTCCACCCTGCCTTTCGGCATGGAATATGCCGGACCGCCCGCGACGGGATTCGTCCCCTAGGTGTGTACAGGCATCAGGAGCTCGGTCCCCACGCATGGAGAAAGTTGGGCTGCTCAAATACCCTCCAGGAGAGTGAGAAATAAGGAGAGCCCAGGCAGCAGAAGCGGGGACCACCCCTCTGAGAGGTTAGTGCCCGCCAGCCTTGGGCCGGACCAGCGCCTAGACTGGGCTGCAGCCAGGACGCGCCTCTCAAAGAGGGAGAGGAATGTTAGCCGTCCTTATTTCTCACTCTCCTGGAGGGTGTTTGAGCAGCCCAACTTTCTCCATGCGTGGGGGCCGAGCTCCTGATGCCTGTACACACCTAGGGGACGAATCCCGTCGCAGGTGGTCCGGCATATCCCAGGCCGAAAGGCTCCTGGTGTCTGGACTCTGGGGCAGGTTGGAGAGCCTTGACGGCCTCTACAAGACGAGAATGATACGCAAGGGCCTGAGGCTGGCAGCTGACACTTCCCACTGCCTTTTTAAGCACCTTCAAAAGCTCCCGTCTGGCCGTAGGTTCAAGGCTCCTCTTGTTAAAACCAAACGCTACAAGGGCAGCTTTGTACCCTCGGCCATCTGTCAACTAAATGAAGAGTGTGTTAACTAGCATATCTCTCTCTCTCCTTGTTGACGCCGTCAAGGAACTTGCACCTCAGATGTCGCAGTGGCATCTTGCAAGTGGCAGACTCACTCCTATACCACTAACACTGTGGTCATGTAGTGGTGTTTTTTTTTTTTTTTCACCATTGTCATAATGTGGCTAAAACCGTACGCGCGCATGTGATCCCAACGAAAGAAAATTTGTCGGCTAGACTGACACAATAAAGTTTTTGAAATTGAACTGGACAGGCCACCAACCCATGTTTCGGGGTCCCGTGACAGAGAATAGAGCCACAGACAAGATGAGGTTCTTTGTCAGGGCAAGGCGACCGAGACCGAGACCCTCGCGGAGAGGAAGGAAGCTCGGTCAGCCATGACGGCGACAAGATGTGCTTCGTGGTCGAGTTCTGGACCCCGGAGCACCGCCCCCACGCACTAGGAGCATGGAGAGGGACACCCAGCGGCCTCGGGGATGGAAACGCCGCTACTGAAGGGGTTGCGTCTGCAGGACAGAGGAGAATGGGTCAGGCACAGATGGGACGAGTGACAGCAGCAGAAAGGAGATGGCGCGCCACAGACACCACGCACGAGGATATGTCTTCACTTCCCACGCCACCTCTCCAAGCCGGCGGACAAGTTCGAGCGCGCCGCAGTGGCAGACCTCTTCGTGGCACCGGACCCCAGCGGCACCTTCTAGGAGCAGCCGATCTTACAGCTGGACCTCCAGGGATCGATCTACCTCGCGGACTCGGCAGTCTCGACGTCAGCGCAGGGACCTCTCGGATATCAGCTTCAGGACAGACTCGGCCTCCCTTCGGCACCTACTCCCGCCCCCTCCAGCGGTCCTCAGCATTTTATGGGAGCAGACACTCCGAGGTGTCCACACTCTTCGGTCGGCGCACAGGCTCCCAGCTTCTCCCCCTTCACGGGCCACAGCGGACGATGAGGAGGCGCTCAGTCTTCACCCGGAGGACTCGGTGTCAGCATTGGGCGTAGACGACGTACACCCAGCATCACCCAGCGGCTGTTTGTTGCTCGCCTCCACCTGGGTCGACGCAGCTCCGGCCTCGCATTCTCGCCGTTCCTTGGACGAGGCTTCCCGGCTTTTCGCGTCCTTTCTCCCCCCGGAGTACTGCCCACCGTCTCCACCCCTGAAGAGGAAGGCCTCAGCGATGGTCGTCGCACTGTGGCAGCCCAAGCGATTCAAGTCTCTCCCTCAGCCGTCGGGCTTCATGGACCTAGCGGAGGCGTTCTCGGCGCACCTGCGAGAGGATGGCGTAGTTGACCAGGGCTTCTTCTCAGACGCCCGATGGCCAGCGGGGATGGATATCAGCTTCCGCCAGCATTGGTATGCCTCCCAGGCGTTCTCTGGTCCCCAACCAACTATTGACAAGGAGGCGTCATTGCAGACAGGGGCGCCCCACAGCCCACGGGCATAGGCATCACAAGGCATGGACAGGACTGCGACCTTGGTCCGCAACTCCCTGGCGTGTGTGGGGTTCCTCAAGATGGTGACGCAGTCCGTGATCAAGTATTTGGGAAACACCTGGGACCCTTCGGCCTCAGCCCCTTCGGCCTCAGCCCCTCTACACAGAATACACACGGTGCTAGTGGCGGCGTATAGGGCGGCATACCACTCCTCGGCCAACTCCATGGCGGCGGCCGCCAACTGCGACTTGATGCGGCGGGACGATCTGTTGGGACGCTGCCCATCACTCCCAGCTTCGGTGAAGACACAGCTGCGCCAGGCTCTGCTCAGGGGAACTCTACAGTTTGGACCGACCTGGCAGACGGTGAAGGAGACGGCGAAGGAGCTCGGACTAGCTGACTTGCCCCCCGCCCTCCCGCCGATTCCTGTAGGGTCTCCGGTCGGCAGGAGGCTAGCTCTCCACAGCAGCGCGTGGCGCCAGCTGTTTCAGGACGACCCATGGAGTCTATCGACCGTCGTGGAAGGCCTCAGGATCTCCTTCCAGTCTCAACCTCCGTTGCGACACTCCCCCCTGCGGACTCGGGTACCAAGGGATCAGGACAAGGTGGCAGCGCTTCACAGCGGGGTGATGTCCCTACTCCAGAAGGAGGCCATGGAGGTGGTCTCTGGTCCCAACTCCTTGGCCTTCAGTTGGCTCTTCCTCGTTCCCAAGCCCGGAGGCAAGTGGCGGCCGGTGATAGACCTGTCAGCGCTAAACAAGTACATTTCGGCCGCTCGCTTCAGGATGCGGTGCAGCCCCAGGATTTCGCCTTGAGCCTCGACCTAGTGGACGCATATCTCCACCTGGCGTCTCGGCGGTATCTGCACTTCGCCTTCTGCGGGGTGGTGTCTCAGTTTCTGGCCCTGCCATTCGGACTCAACCTCAGGCTGTGGGTCTTCACCAGGGTCATCGATGGAGTCGTGTCCAGGTTCCGACAAATGGCCTCCAGCCCAGCCTCCAACTACCTGGACGATCTGCTCATCCGGAACCAGATGGTGAAAGCATTGGAGGAGGACAGGGATGCCTTGCTGACTCTGCTCCGCCGACTCAGATTCCTGGTCAACGGAGGCAAGTCCGACCTCACTCCATCCCGCAGGTTATCCACCTAGGCATGGAGTTCCTGGCCGACATCAACCGGGTACGACTTCCTGAAGGGCGGATACAGAAGATAGCGGAGGTAGCACTCCAAGTGTTTCGCGCGGAAGCTCTCCTGGCCAGGGTCTGGCTCCATCCTTGGGCCTACTAAGGGCTGCAGCAGATCCTTTACCCCTCGGCAGGTTCTACACGGCCGATACAGCTGCATCTGCTTCTGCACTGGCGCCCCTCCTCGGGCGATCTGGCAAGCCTGGTTCCGGTGTCGACGTTGGTCTAGTCTCATCTCCAGCGATGGACAGACAGATCCTGGCTAGCGTCAGGGGTACCATTCTTCTCCCCTCCGCGACAGCTCCCCATCTGCACGGACGTAAGCCTTGCCAGCTGGGGAACGCATCTGCTGCCGGAGTTAGTCACAACCACAGGCAGTTGGATGGGGGACCACGCAGGCAGACATCAACTGGCTGGAGAGGAGGCCGTGGGCTGGCGCTCGTCGAAGGGGAAGAACGCCTTGCGCAACAGGAGATACTGGTGCCCTCCGACAACTCGACGGTGGTGGCCTACATACAGAACCAGGGGGGGACGCGCGCCCTCCCTTTGCATCCTCGGGTACCAGGTACTCCGGTGGTGCAGAGATCGGGGCATCCCCGCTGTGGGCGCGGCACATCCCAGGCCATCCCAACATCCTCGCGGACGCCCTCTCGTGCCACGGCCAGCTTCGTCACACAGAGTGGCCACTGCGCTGGGATATCTTCCAGCTACGCTGCGCGCGCTGGGAGACGCCGATGATAGACCTCTTCGCCACGAGGTGGAACAGGAAAGTGCCACTTGTCTCCACCATCCCGGATCCATAAGCCGAGGCCGTAGACACGCTTTCCATTCCGTGGGACGGACGTCTAGCATACGCATTCCCTCCCACAGTGCTGGTACCAAGGGGCTCCAGAACCTCAGGGGCAGCAATACGATCAGGATCCTTGTGCCCGCTTCAGCTGGACCAGGAGCTGGACCACAGACCTTCTGAGCCTCGCCACGGACCCGCTGCCGAGGCTGCCCACGCTGTGTATTGTCACGACACGCCTGACGGAGTCAGGGCGCCGTGGACAATATGAGTGCTGACACTCGAGAAAACCCACCCACTCTAAATAAATCACACAACGCCAGTGATAAACAACAAACAAATCCTTTATTACCCACTCTTACTCTAACCCCCACCCCAACCCACTAACGCCCCACACACTCACACATACCCACGCATGCACTCATAACGTATTAACACTTAAAAAAGATTAACAGAACAAGTGAAAATGACTAACAGGTGAAAATGACTAACAGACGAAAATGACTAACAGGTGAAAATGACTAATATGGCCAACGGCTATACAAGGCGGGTAACTTTGTCTCTGTACAGTGTCCTCTGTCCCACACTAGACAGGGTGGCTCGTAACGTACGAGTACTACCCCTACACCACAGAGCACCGTAGCCGCGCTTGCCCACGCACGCCTGTGACCGACGCTCAGAACGTAGAATCAGCCTGCTGTAGCCCAACGTACTTGTCCAACAGGACCGGCTAGCGAAGGCGTTCCGACTCCCGATGATGCGTCACCGTTGGTCATGGAAGATGGAGATCGAAGGACGAAATCTTCGAAGCCAGTCTTCGAAGCCAATCTTCGAAGCCAATGCACTGGAAAAGGGCGCATTGTCAGTCAAAGTGCCAACACAGTTAATTCTGGCCTATTTGACACGCACCTACTCACAAACCACGTGAGTCGTGTCTCGTCTCACCCTAATATCCGCCTTGGCCATATTAAATATACAATCATGGATATGAAAGCTTCCTATGTACATTCAACATTCACCAGGTCTGCACTATTCCATTACACTAACATTAAGCTAGCACAACCACTTTTGTATAATAACATTGCCACTGCTAAAACCAACATTATCAAAATATCCACATGTACATACAATATGAAATAATCACCAGCAACCACCCAACGTGACAATCTTATTACATCACGTCTAGGACTTAATACAGATATATTTGAAAGGATACCCACTTTAATTCATTTTACAACATGGCCCTTTAAATATACTCACTCGGCGACAGCCGAACATAAACAACTAAATCCGACACCCACCACACTACAACCCAACCTAAAAAACATGATTAAAGACTCGATTAAAACATCACTAAAAAACTAGACGAACATACACTTCCGAACCTACGTACACATTCAAACACCCGAGAGCACAGCAGCTAACTGAGGAAAATGGCATGAACATTTACCTGTCACTGGTGAGTCCTCCGGCAGGATGAGACAAACAAAGACGAAGACGAACCGGAGGGGTCTTCTGGTGAGTAGCAGCCGTGGTCACAAGTCTCTCGGGACACCCACACCAAGGAACACTGGTCGTGGTCTTGCAGGGAGGGTAAAACAACCCTCACACAGCTTGTCAAGGGCTCCAAACGAGGCCGCACCCTGACCCAGACTCTCACTTCGCTGGCTAACTCCGCTGACTGACTGTAATATCCTTCTGCTACCTTGCAGTTTAACTTTACTTCTGAACACTGTTCGGTTAAAGCCACTTGGCTAAAGCGTGCAACCGCTGTACTCGCTCACTGTTAAGCTTGCTGCACGGGCTTTACGATTACGCTCACACTACATTTATTAACTTCCCTAAACTAAGGCTATTTACAGAATTCGGCGATCTACATTTATTAACAAAAAAACGACTTGGCGAAAAAATGAAACAACATGTCACATCCGTTACGTGACATACCCCCCTCCCAGATCAAACACCCGGGTTTGATTACTATATGACTGTCCCAATACTGCTTCCACATTTACGGTTTCTACCACCCTGTTCTACTCAAAAAGTCAGCAGGAACATTTACTTTACCGGCTATGCTTTCCACTCTAATGGAAAATGGCTGCAACTGCAAAGCCCACCTCATCAGTCGACTGTGGATTTAGCTTGTTGCAAGTACTGCAATGGTCTATGGTCGGTCTGTACGACGAATGTCCTACCATACAGATACTGACGGAATTTGTGAATTCCCCACACGATTGCAAGACACTCTTTTTCGATGGTGGAGTAGTTACGCTCTGCTTTGGATAGTTTCTTGCTCGCGCATGCAACAGGCTGTAAACCGTTACCATGGTCCTGACATAATACGGCTCCTACACCCCCTTCGGACGCATCTGTCTGCAACACGAAGAGACGATCGAAGTCTGGCAATGAGCACACAGGACCCGAACACAGTCGCGCCTTCAGCGCCTCAAATGCTGTCTCACATGCATCGTTCCAACCGATCTGTCCAGTCTTTCCTCCCTTGGTTAGGTCGGTTAGTGGGGCTGCTATGGCCGCAAAGTTAGGAACGAACCGGCGGTAATAATTTGCCAACCCGAGAAACGATCTGACTTGTTTCTTTGTTTGTGGTCGCGGCGCGTCTTTTATCCGCTGCATCTTGTCTCCCTCTGGTTTTATCTGACCGTTACCCACTATATGCCCCAGATATTCCAATTGCTTGAACCCCAAGTAACACTTTGTAGGTCTTGCTGCCAACTGGACCTCTCTTAGCCTACCAAAGAGCTGGGCAATACACTGTAAGTGACGTTCTTTAGTGGAGGAAGCAATCATGACGTCGTCCATGAAATTGCTAACTTCCGTCAATCGCAAAGGTTCTAGTAACCTCCTCATCATTCGGGAAAAGATTGCCCCCGCCGTCTTTAACCCGAAAGGCATTACCTTCCACTGAAATTGCCCTGCCGGTGTGGTGAAAGCAGTTTTCGGTTTGTCGCTCTCTAACATGGGTACCTGCCAGTAGCCTTTAGCTAGGTCTAACTTACTCAAGTACTTAGCCTTGGACAGTAAGGAAAATAGGTACTCCACGTCAGGCATTGGCTCCGCATCGAACACGACCTTTTGGTTCAGTTTTCTAAAGTCCACGCAAAACCTAACAGTGCCATCTTTCTTCTTCACCAAGACGATCGGTGAGCTGTATGGGGAATTGGCTCTCTCGATTACTCCCATCTCTAGCATAGCATCCACTTCGGCTTTGACTACCTCTAGCTGAGAATGAGGTAGAGGATATTGCTTCGTTCTCACCGGCACTCCATCAGTCAAATGGATTTCACATGAGTCTAGTGTCGTCCTCAACGGATAATCTGTCAAAATATCCTTAAACTGGACAGTCAGAGCTTCTATACTAGAATGGATCTCTGGACAGTTAGGATCAAGATGGATGTCAGAGGGTCCTTCAGACGCTACTAAAGGAATGGTAGGTACTTCCTTTACCACCACGAATGCCTCTCCCCCCTCATCTTCGTCCTGCTCATCTATCACTACTGTAGCTACTGACACTCGTTCTTGGAACTTTTTCAACAGATTTGCATGGTACAGTTTATTTTTACTGCCCACCCGTACCCTGTAGTCACACTCTCCGACTCTCTCTAGAACTTCGAATGGTCCCTGCCAAGCCATCTCCAGCTTGTTGTGTTTAACTGGAAGTAACAACAGAACCTTGTCTCCTGCACTAAAACTGCGTGGTTTGGCTCTGCGGTCAAAGTGCTGTTTCTGCTTTTCCGAAGCTAGCTTCAGACTCTGTTGCGCTAACCTGCACGTCTCTTCAATGCGATTCCGTAAATCTACTACGTACTGGCTTGCATCTCTCACCTCTTCTCCCATCTGCTCTTTCGTCCTGCAAAATTCTATCAGACTTTTCCCTGACGGAATTGCTCGGCCCTCTTCGGCCAACTTCCTAGCGCGAGCTAGAGTTTCGTCCTGGTTTTGCCACTCTATCAGCTGGGCAGGAGTCACATCGAGATCGGCCTGCTTAACGACTTTAAGCGCGCTCTCTCCCCCCTTTTCCCTCTGAATCTGAGCTCGAGTTTGGACTGCTGCTGCCATTGCACACTCACTGGCATCAATGGATACGGGACTACGTTTCCCATCTGAAAAAGTCACCCAGTTTCCTAGGATTACGTCTGGTCCCATGCGCTCCATTACGATAAGTTCGATCGTCCCTCGCACGAATGGGGAATCGATTTCAACCCATGCAGTCGGATACTTATCGGACTTAGTATGGTCGACGGGATTGACGTCGATGAACCGACCTGTAAAATCCCTGGGTTCTATCCACTTGACGGCGATCGCACTCATATCCGCGCCGGTATCACGCATGATACGAACTTCCTTTCCCTTGGCTAATCCCCTACTCCACGGGTCGTAGGGCCGGATCGTCCGCATCCCTACGGTTACGGGCTCTGTCATTACGGCTACTGTCTCAGGGGCAATGGTGACTTGGTTAACTGACGCCTTGCTCTGACAGTTCCTTGCTAAGTGCCCTGGTTTGTTACACTTAAAACACAGCCGTTCCCCAGTCCCTCTGCCTGAACTAGCTGGTTCTGTCCTATGTTCTGCTTTGGTCTCAGGGGGTTTATTCGACCCTTTGTCCTTCTTGAACGGCGGACGAATCGGCCCCCCATCCAATGGACGCGAGACTGCCCGTTTGGTGTCGATATGGAGCTGCGCTAGCTCCGCGGCCTCTTCACCATTCCTAGGACGTTTTTCCCTAACGAACATTTCAAGATCTGCGTTCATAATAGCATAAAGTTGCTCAGACAGAAACATGTCTAGCACTTGTTCTACGTCCTCTATGTTCTTATGGGCTAAAGTGAACCAACGCTTGACTGAGGTCTTTAACCTAACGAACAACTGGGGAAACGTTTCGAGACTCTCCTTTTTAGCTTCGCGAAACTGGCGTCTGTAATATTCAGCGTCACGCCTGAATCTTCTCAGTAAGGTCTCCCTCACCACCTCGAAATCTTTCCCTTGCTCTACGGTCAGCCTAAGGTATGCATCACGGGCCTCCCCCTGCAATAGAGGTGCTAACCTGATCCCCCATACCTCTTTCGGCCACCCCTGGGTTTCGGCTACTCTCTCAAAGAGCTGAAGGTAAGATTCCACATCTTCCTTATCCTCTAACGGACGCATCTTGAGCGAGTAATGCTGACTAGACTCCGTAACTGACTTCTTTTCCGCTGCTGCTAACTGTAATCTAAGCCGCGTCTCGGCCGCGACGAGCTCTTCTTTCCGTGCTAGTTCCGCGGCAGCTAGCTTACGTTCGGTCAATGCTAAGTCATCCCTCCTAGCCTGCTCGGCCGCGACGAGCTCTTCTTTCCGTGCTTGTTCCGCGGCAGCTAGCTTACGTTCGGTCAATGCTAACTCATCCCGCCTAGCCCGCTCAGCCGCCTCACGGTCTAGGTCACGTTCCCGTTTTTCTTCCTCTCTCCTAACTTCGGACAGGATGAACTGGGTTAGAGCTCCCCCACTAAGTCCTAGGCCCTCTCCTATTACTTTATACTGCTCATATGGGTTTACTATCACCCCTAACCCCCCTTTACTTTCCTGATCCCTACTGGGTGTCAGTCCTGCTGCAGTGAGAGTACGGGTAAGGGTACTCACCACCGTTTCCTTCCGAGAGGGAGTGGCCAAAGTGGCTCCTCTCTCTCCTGGACCCTCATCCCCTGCACCACCACCCTCGGACTCAGGGTCGTGCCCCGACGTGGCACGGGTGGCCCTGGTATCCCGTTTAGGGGGCATCCTGATGTGGGTGTCCCGGAGGCAGCGACGACAACTGCTTCCCAGCAGGACCCCTGACAAAGATAAAACAAAACAAATAAATACACAGAATACAAACAACGAATAAGGACTAGACAGTGACAAGAGCCGAAGGGTCCTCACCACTCGGTACCTGAGTAATGAGAGGCAACCACTCATGCCACCCCCCGTTTATGCGCACTGCACTCTCTGGCCGTGGCCCCTGGCGCAATACGCCCCCACTCCCGCCAACCGCCCGCTAAATCTTACTCGTACCACAACACGAACAAACGGTCACTGGCGCACAAAAATACCCTAATCTACCTAATCCGTTACCTCCCCCTAATCCTTATCCCACCGCTGCCACCAAATATGTCACGACACGCCTGACGGAGTCAGGGCGCCGTGGACAATATGAGTGCTGACACTCGAGAAAACCCACCCACTCTAAATAAATCACACAACGCCAGTGATAAACAACAAACAAATCCTTTATTACCCACTCTTACTCTAACCCCCACCCCATCCCACTAACGCCCCACACACTCACACATACCCACGCATGCACTCATAACGTATTAACACTTAAAAAAGATTAACAGATAAAAAATGACTAACAAGTGAAAATGACTAACAGGTGAAAATGACTAACAGACGAAAATGACTAACAGGTGAAAATGACTAATATGGCCAACGGCTATACAAGGCGGGTAACTTTGTCTCTGTACAGTGTCCTCTGTCCCACACTAGACAGGGTGGCTCGTAACGTACGAGTACTACCCCTACACCACAGAGCACCGTAGCCGCGCTTGCCCACGCACGCCTGTGACCGACGCTCAGAACGTAGAATCAGCCTGCTGTAGCCCAACGTACTTGTCCAACAGGACCGGCTAGCGAAGGCGTTCCGACTCCCGATGATGCGTCACCGTTGGTCATGGAAGATGGAGATCGAAGGACGAAATCTTCGAAGCCAGTCTTCGAAGCCAATCTTCGAAGCCAATGCACTGGAAAAGGGCGCATTGTCAGTCAAAGTGCCAACACAGTTAATTCTGGCCTATTTGACACGCACCTACTCACAAACCACGTGAGTCGTGTCTCGTCTCACCCTAATATCCGCCTTGGCCATATTAAATATACAATCATGGATATGAAAGCTTCCTATGTACATTCAACATTCACCAGGTCTGCACTATTCCATTACACTAACATTAAGCTAGCACAACCACTTTTGTATAATAACATTGCCACTGCTAAAACCAACATTATCAAAATATCCACATGTACATACAATATGAAATAATCACCAGCAACCACCCAACGTGACAATCTTATTACATCACGTCTAGGACTTAATACAGATATATTTGAAAGGATACCCACTTTAATTCATTTTACAACATGGCCCTTTAAATATACTCACTCGGCGACAGCCGAACATAAACAACTAAATCCGACACCCACCACACTACAACCCAACCTAAAAAACATGATTAAAGACTCGATTAAAACATCACTAAAAAACTAGACGAACATACACTTCCGAACCTACGTACACATTCAAACACCCGAGAGCACAGCAGCTAACTGAGGAAAATGGCATGAACATTTACCTGTCACTGGTGAGTCCTCCGGCAGGACGAGACAAACAAAGACGAAGACGAACCGGAGGGGTCTTCTGGTGAGTAGCAGCCGTGGTCACAAGTCTCTCGGGACACCCACACCCAGGAACACTGGTCGTGGTCTTGCAGGGAGGGTAAAACAACCCTCACACAGCTTGTCAAGGGCTCCAAACGAGGCCGCACCCTGACCCAGACTCTCACTTCGCTGGCTAACTCCGCTGACTGACTGTAATATCCTTCTGCTACCTTGCAGTTTAACTTTACTTCTGAACACTGTTCGGTTAAAGCCACTTGGCTAAAGCGTGCAACCGCTGTACTCGCTCACTGTTAAGCTTGCTGCACGGGCTTTACGATTACGCTCACACTACATTTATTAACTTCCCTAAACTAAGGCTATTTACAGAATTCGGCGATCTACATTTATTAACAAAAAAACGACTTGGCGAAAAAATGAAACAACATGTCACATCCGTTACGTGACATGTATGATGCTCACGCAACCCTGACAGCAGCGGTTCATCTGTGCCCGGAACGACTGCTGCTACATGCTTGAAGATGGCCCTCGCAGCAAGAGGCACCTCGGGGGCAGCAGTGGAAGCAATCGCAGTGGCTCGCAGGGCCTCTACTGTAACGTCTGCCAGGGAAGTGGTGGGTACTCCAGGCCTGGTGTGCAGCAGAGTGGCTCTCCCCCATGGACCTGACTACCCCCCAATTGGCTGAGTTATTTCTGTGGTTCTTCTGCAAGCAGAGCCTGGCACCCATCACCATCTGAGGTTACCTGGCAATGGTGGCAGACACACACCGACGCCGGGGACGGCCGGACCCGGGTGCCTGCAAGGACCTCTCGGATCTGGTGGCGCTCTTGGAGCTTCAACAGCCGTCCTCACTGATTCCTCACTGGGGCTTGTCCTGGATGCTCACCTGGCTCAACTTAAAACGGTTCGAACCTCTACCACTGGCGCGGATTGGAGACGTAACCAGGAGAAGGGCTTCCTGCTCACTCTCGCCACAGCGTGAGCGAGATCCACGCCTTCTCGGTGCGACCCTCCGGTCTCCAACGCAAGGCCGATGGCTCAGTACAGCACCTCATGATCCTACTTGCGGGCCAAGATCTGGCTTCCAGCAACCGCGCCGCAGGTATTGACTGTCAGCCTTCTTAGGGCAACAGACCAGCCCCGGGAGGACGTCAACAGGCACTAAAAGTATACATGCGCAGAACTAAGCCACTAAGACAATGGCGCTTACGCCTGTTCCTGCCCTTGGCTCCGGGCAGACAAGACTTCTCCACACCCCATCTGGGCGCTGAAAGTATACCAGCGCAGAACTAAGCCACTAAGACAAGGGCGCTCACGCCTGTTCCCGCCATTGGCTCCGGGCAGACGAGTCATCTCCGCGCAGACAATCCCTTTCTGGCTACGTTGGGTCATCCGGCCGGCATACAAGAGCTCTCCCCAGAACAGGCAAGGACGATGCGCACCCAGGCACATGAGGTTGGAGCAGTGGCTGCAGGCAACGCCTCGGACCGCATCTGCGCAGTGAGAGACATTGTGGCTGCCGCGGGTTGGTGGGCTGAGTCTACCTTCGCCTGCTTCTACTTGCGAGACCTATCCAGCCAGCGCGACAACCTGGCCCTAGTGGGGGACATCTCGGCGGCGCAGCACTCCCTTTCGGCGCCACAGGCGGCATGGGTAACGCCTAGCTACAAATGTCAGGAGTGAGTGCGAAGGGGGGGCCTCAAAAGCTAGCGTGCGAAGGCACCCGGGCATATTGCACCGGGGGTAGGCATAGGGGGCAGCACCCTCCTCCTAATCGCCATTCTTCCTAGTAGTAATGCCATCGGTAAAGATTTTGAGAAAACAAATGGATTTTTCTCTAAAATGTATTTTTCGAAAAATACTTACCGATGGCATTACTCAGAGGTCCCTCCCTCCTACCCCGCTTGCCGCCGGTGAGCTAAGGCAAAGAGACTGGTGGGAAACGGCTGAGCGCGCCACTGGATAGGGAGGTAAGGGAGGCAACTCAGGGCCTCTGGGTAACGACCCCTAGAGTCGCTTCCCTGGTTGTGGTATGTACACGAGTTTTTGGGGCTAAAATTGGTATGCTAAGCGAACCTTCCTAGTAATAATGCCATCAGTAAGTATTTTTCGAAAAAAATACATTTTAGAGAAAAATCCATTTTTTAAATATAGAATTGTAGTTTTTATTAAAGTTTTTGCCAACTTTTTAGTCAGATTTGGCACAAAGGTAGCTGATGATAAGACCTTTCTATGCATACTAATTTAGTGGTCCGTGTAAAGGTCAAGGGTCTTTGGGGGGGTCCAGAAATGGGTCACAAATAGCCATATTTTGACAAAACTGTTTTTAAGTCTTTTCTGTTTATAGAAGAGACTTTTTAGGATGGCTCACAGTGGGACGAATTTAATAGCCAGAGTATGGAATTTTCCACCTGTTAGCAGATTGCCACTGAACCAATGACACGCTCCTGCCGGGATAATAAAAACTCCGCCGAAAAAGAAGCAGAATCTACCATCGTACGTTGAGCTATTATGAGCCTGTGAACATTCCCAAATCGCACAGAACCAGACACCGGAAAAGCATTAGCCTGCGCGTTGCATTATGGGTCCCTTTCACAGTGGCCACGAGGAAGTTTGTTGATCGTGGTGAAACTTAATACGATTCTGGATTGAAAAATGCATGGAAATGGAATTGGTTAGAACATAATGTTTAAGGGGAACATCTTGCAAAGTTCATTTGTAAATTGCCAGCCTTTGGCTTGGCATACTGCGAACTTTGCCATGCAGACATAATTACACTGCCCATGGGCGAGTTGAAAATTATGCAATATATTGTCAAAGGGCTGTTTTCACACGAGCTTTCATGTGGTTGTCTGTGTCTGAAACTAGTACAGTAGCATTCACCACTAGTTTTCTCTAAAACGAACTTTAAAAAAAAAAGAACTTCACATTTTTTCTTGATTTTATGTTATCTTGCAAGGAGAGCCCTAAAAAAATGTCCTAAAAATGTTCTTTTTGGGCCGGGGGGCTTTGACCCCCTGGTGTGGCTTTGCCCCCTCACCCCACCAGGGCTTAGGCGGCGGCCCCTGAACCCCGGCCTATTTTCCTCTTTTTTTTCAGAGCCAATTCCATGTCCTGAATAGCATGCCTATGATGACTTAAGCGAGCAGATCTAAAAACCTGACAACTAAAGTAACCAGATAAAAATTACATCATGTCTAGTTACGCTAACCTCGCTGCTGAACGTACTTGTGGCGAGAAGTGCCGTATGTGTGGATGTGTGTGCGTGCGTATGTATGTAAACATGAAAATCTCTGATATTTGTGTATGTCCAAGCCTGAAACTTGGGGGAAGTGTTTCGTCCAAGGGGTGCCTAGGAGAGCCTACGAGCATATTAAAATTGGGTGTCTCATTGAAGACCGTCTATAGAAAATCAATTGTACCACATTTGAGTCCGTAATGTTTGTCATATTCACGTAAAGGCCCTATATTTCGGTGGGGAACTGCTGGAAACAGCCGTGTATTGTGGTATTTCATTACAACCTAAGTCCATTTGAACACCACAGGTACTCATTTCCCCCAGACAACGTATCATCTGAACACTGTACAAAAACCTAGTTCATCTCGACGCGTAATCATCCTCGTCTAAAAATAGATTAGCAGCAGACGACACAGTTACAGTGATAGTTTCGACTACTACAGACATGTGCATTGAATACAAATATGGCGTCACAGTGATTCTGTCAAGCAGATGCTTCTTTGCCGGTGTACCTTCAAAAGTGATTGTACAACTAGAATGACATTCCTTGCAAGGAATCAGCTTGGTGACTGATACAGAACCTAGCAAACGAAAGTTAGTAGTAGCGTCAGAGATTTGAAATACTGCGCCAGATTGACAGGGCTGATGTAAGATCAGTGCCGAGTCAGGAGGCAAGACCGATTCGAGGAGAGGAGAAAAATCAAGTTCCTGGCCGGTGAGACTGTGAGACCGACGCAGAGATGAAAAACAAGGCTACATTTTGACTTGTAAGTACCATTACGAACATTTTATATGACCCGTGTACGCTACGTTGTCGTTTATGTTCTCTTGATTGGACACATTTCACGCTTGTGTGTTGAGCCGAGATTACATCAGAAACTGGCAGGAGACGTGCAGTGAGCCACAGGTGTTCGTACACACTACAAATGTGTCACAGTAATGACAGTATACACACGAGGCGTGATGTTGAAAAGTTACCAGCTGTGGGCTGGCAGTTGAGCGCCTGTGAGCAGGCCTCCACAAACGCTTTCTAGTACAGTACGAAGTACGTAACAGCATTCAGTAACCACAGTAACCTTTCAGCAAGTGCAGACTGGTCGGCTTCAGCAGATACAGCTTATTCTTGTTCAGAAGTATCCACGGTTTACAATTCTGAGCATGCCGTTTATTGATCGCATGGTGTGTGTGTGTAGTTGTAGGTCTGGATGTGTACAGCTGACAATGTCACATGATTTTCTCTCAGATATATTTCGCCAATGACCCCACAGAAATCAGTCTGCCAAGGCTCCATACCTGTCAGGTTAGTATTCCCTTTCACTAATGTGTTTAATGTGTGTAAATGTTACATATGTACCATGAATCCATTTTCATACCAGGAATCCATTTTCAAATTATACTGACAGTTGTGCATTACATACTTTTTTTTTAAGTGTAGCTGGATGAGAAGTATAATTTCTGTAGTAACAGTGATTGTGAATTATAACACTGTAATGTTTTTGAATGTCTTTTAAATTTTTAATGTGTACAGTGTTCTGCACAGATTACCCGAAATGGTACACAGGGCGCAGTTAGCTTACACATTTAGTTGTCACTGTATACTACCACTGTATACTATACAGCTGCATCTATTTCAACTAAACAAGAAAAATTAGAAGTGTACATGACAGGTTGTACAGGTGACTTGTAACCTGATCTCACTTTTTGTTCTTGGCTTTGGTAATTTTGAATTTTATGTGCATACAGTCTATCATCATCATCATCAGTCCCTTGCCCGAACTGGGCGTTGGGGGGACTGAAAGGCAGCAGCAACAGACAGTGCTCTCCACTGAGTTCTATTTTGGGCGGTGGCAAGCAAGTCTGGCATCTCGAGTTCGGTCCATTCTTTTATGTTTGCGACCCAACTCTTTCTCTGACGACCTCGCCGACGACTTTCTTCGAGAGTGCCTTGGAGGATAGTCTTGGACAAGGTGTTGTGTCGGGTCACGTGGCCAAACCAAGCAATCTTGCGCCGTTTCACGGTTGCTAGAAGGGGTTCATGTGGGCCCACCAGGGAAGTGACGATGCTCCGTACATATTCGTTGGTCTTGTGCTCGCGGTACGAGATGTGGAGCAACTTCCTCAGGCACTTTTTCTCAAAGGCCTGGATTTTCTTTTCTGAGTCTGCAAGCAGTGTCCAAGTCTCACAGCCGTAGAGTAGAATAGACACTACGAGGGACTTGTAAAGCCTGTACTTGATGGTGAAGCTGATGGAATTACTTCGCCATATCCTGTCCAGCCTGGCCATTGCGGATGTTGCTGTACCTATCCTGATACGGATCTCTGCTATGCAACTACCGTCTTTGGACAGGGTGGCTCCCAAGTACTTGAAGCTATTGACCTCTTCAAGCTTCTGGCCGTTC